>VWPU01006494.1:0-38016 GCA_013398955.1 Callaeas wilsoni
CCTCGCGTTCCCCGCCCGGGGGTCCCGGGGGGCTGCGCGCCCGCTCCCCTCGCGTTCCCCGCCCGGGGCCGGCCGGAGGGCGAGCGGCGGGAGGCACCGATGTCCCGGAGCGGGTGCGGCGGGGCCGGAGCCTCCGCACCTGCCGCGGCTGCCGCCGAGCCCCCGCCCCGCGGAGCTGCGGAGAGCAGCGCGGAGCGCTCCGCACGGGCTCCTCAGGAAAGAGCCGCAGGGTCCCCGCGGCCCGCCGTCTGCCGTGGGACGAGAGTTCCCTTGGCCGGGGTGTGCGCCGGAGACTTACCCGCCCCAGGCTCCAGCAGAGCGAGAGCAGGAGGATCGGCAGGGTCCTCATGCCCGCCGAGTGCCGGGCCCGGCGGGCTGCGCTGCCCCGCGGCGCTCCGCGGGCCCCGTTCGAAGGCGGGGAGCGGGGTCCGCGTCCCGCCCGGCACCATAGGGCCCGGGGCCGCTGCCGGCTCCCCCGCCCCGCGGGCAGCGGCGGTGGCGGCTCCCGCACCTGCCCCGCTGCGGCGCCTCTGCTCCCGGCCCGACCGCGGCCGTGCCCGCCGCCGTTCTGCGCGGAGCTCCTCCTCTAGCCCCCGGCTCCTGCCGGCCCGCCCGTGTCTCCCCAGCCCCTCTCCTCGCCTTCCTTTTCTCCTCCTCCCTCTCGCTGCTGCCGGCGCTCCCCCCACAAGAGGTGCGAGTCGCTGCCCTGAGCCGGGACGCCCCCCGCCCACCGCTGCGCCCCGCAGGTGCCCACCGCCATCCCCGGGCTGCTGCCGGGCACTGGATGCCTCTTACCCCTCGCTGCCCGCTACCAGATGCCGGAGAATCCCCTCTTCCCGTGATACACGCCCAGGGAACCTGGGTGCCCGTCCCGACAGCGCAGCGGTGCCCGCACTCGGGTGCCTTTTGCCGGTGAAACCAGTAGGATCGGCGAGCATAGTCCCCTCAAGCCAGGCACACACGAAAAACGTTGAGGGGTGAGTGAGGTGATCCCTGACAGGATCAGTCTTACCACTGTGCAGAGCAACAGCTGTATTGCTAAATTTTTCTTCCACACGACTGGTTTTTTTTCCGAAGTCTCAATAGAGAACCAGAGTTTAAGGCAACTCCATGTTATTGCCTGGCAGTGTACACGAGGCATGGATCTGGGTTTTGCCTCACAAGGCATAGAAAGTATGTAGTTAAGTGGCACGTTAGCACATGCCTTTTGTTGTAGAAAAATAAACGTTTATATATTGGCTTTTAGCTGAGAATGAGAATATATTAGACTTACCTTTCCACTGACTTAATATGTATTTTAATGTAAGTACTATGTATTAAAAGGGGCTGAGGAGGCAGCATAAAACTCTCCTAAAGAGCCCCCTAAAATAACCAGCTACAAGCAAAGCAAGGACAATTCTATGAGAAAAGCTAAAGAGAATTTTAATTTTTTAATGCATGTGCAAAAATTATTTTCATATATTAAGAAGAAATACCTGATTATAACATCTTTGATATCATAAAAAAGAAATACTACAAACTAATGAGCAGTATTATAACCTGCATGCTGAGAGCAGAGGGAAACATTAAAGTAGTAAGAAAAACTTGTAGGATGGTATATGATCAGGTAATGAAAGTATTCTCATTGTAACAGAAAAGAGTACCTCTTTGGATTGACTGTGATCTGTAAGTGACAGGTGGACTGAAAGGCCAGATTGCACCTACTCCTGACACGGCCGGATTGCAGAGGAGATGTTATGCCATTAGCTCTGAGATTCCCAGGCAGGCTCTCAGGTCAAGACTCTTGGACACGGAGAATTGCACAGTGCAACCCCTCTGGTTCCTGAGAGCGGTGTCCGAGATTCCTCTTCAGGCTCTTGGTTGACACAGGCAGTCTGGATGTGCTCCTCACAATTTCTTAAGAGCTCTCAATCTTTCCAAAATAACAATCTCGAAACCATTTCTTTTATCATTCACAGGAATCTGATGTTTTATCATTACTGCAAGGCTTTGGAAAGTCCTTCCTGTCTTTTCTCTTTAGAAGTTCTTTCTTGCACTTCGTGATGACTGGCATCCCGCTAAGAGAGCAGTCATTCTCATGAGTGGAATTAATACATGCCAAGGCTCATCAGGTTCTTCAGCAATAAACCCCAGAGCAGTCCCTGTGCAGGGGAGCCACCAGGCAGGCTGTCCCCCAGCTGGGCTGCCCCAGCAGCTGAGGACACAAGAGCTGCCAGACACCAAACCCCAGTGTTTGATTCTTCGAGCAAATGATTCATTAGGCTGTTGAAGCTGAGTAGCCTGGGAAACCAATTAAGAAATTACTGTTAACGTTCTGTGTAGAAACAGTCTTGGGAACTGTCATCATTATTCCTTCTGTGAAATGACAGAAACTAGTATCTCAAGTATTAGTAGTCCACATATCCTAGAACTAGAAAAGAAGTTTTGAAACTTGCATCTATTCTATCAAATTGTACACAGTTAGATTTTGGTGATGTTTTGTTTTCAATGAATCAGCATTTTTAGGTGAAAAGAAATATCAGTTATTTCTCACCCCTTTCCTCTGTTGCTGTTCCCAATGACTCTTTGAAATGAAAGAGACACCAGATGAAGGAGATGTATCAAATACTAATATTTTTGTTTATATCTAGCTAAGTGCTTTTTTTTTCCTAAGAAGAAAAAAAATTCTTGATGGATGAAGTCCAGAAATCATGGTTCAAGTTCTTTTCACTTAAGCATATCACAGTTCAGTGCCCTGTTACAGCGCATGTAGAAGGGAAATAAAGAACAAGAATGAAACTAGAACAGCTGTTGCTGTATAGAGGTATATACAAACGAGACTGATACTCTGAACCAGCAGGGAACAGATAGTTTTATGAAAGAATAAAGGAGTCATATAAATTTAGACAGAGTTGATTTGATGACATTTCAAAGAAGGGCCTGTCAAATTCAAAGGAAAAAATTTATGGAAGTATCCATGAGGAACAGAAGGACTACAAACAGACAGACCAAAAGGATGGAGTCCAAACACAGATAGAAATTCATCACAATAGAGGTGGTAGAGAAGCAAAAACATTTTGACTGAAATAAATATAATTTTGGATCAGCAGAGCCTGGATGTTCCTCAGAGGGCAGTAAAAGTGGAAATAGAAAGTTCAGTGACAGGCAGTGGACACAGTGGCAGGCAGTGCCAAGGTACTGCAAGTTCTCTGCTCTCATAACACATTCAGGACTCAAAAGCTTTTCTTCAGTTCCAGTTGTTGGAAGAGTATGCCTGCCAAGGAAAGGTGCATGCCAGTAGAGATATAAGTAAGAAGTCCTTGCTGCCTGGCCATCTGTCTGTTCAGAATCCCCTAATACAGTGTTGGCAGTAAATGGCTGATTCCGACTTTCCATACTGAAGTAATGACACCAATCCCCTTCGAGCTCAATTCTTATTTAAATTGTTGACAGAGTTCAAGATGCTTTGAAAATTTGTATTTTACCCACAAATCTTGTTCATGTTCTATATATAAAGACTCCAAATCCATTGCTTTCATTGTTTAAAAGAAGTTTTCTTTTGTTCGATCATCTAATAATTATTGCTCGCATAATGCATAATATACAGTTGCCAGAAATACCTAAACTGCATGAAAAATTTTGAAGGGTTTCCCTCAAAGCATGTGTAGAAGTCATCCTGAGCAACGTGCCTCTTGCAAGAGTGGCTGTCTCTTGAGCTGCTCAAGCTGTTTCATGTGTTTTGAGCCCTGCTTTCCAGACCACAGAGAGCTTATGAGGAATGCTGTACTGTCTCATTGTCAAAGGAGTGCTCTTCCTACATCTTCACACTTTTCAAAGACACTAGGTATACATCAGATATTCCTAAATCTCCCAAAGGCACTCTCTACTGTCACCCTGTATTTTGTTAGGTTGTTTGTTTGTTTGTTTTTTCCTGCAGCCCAACTACTTAAGGAAAGATTTTATCAGCTTTGGAAATAGGTTTTGGAAAGGGTTTCCAGGAAAAAAAGATTGTGACTAATGTATGTGTAGTTTGGATCTTTTATGATGGAGAAAATTAAAGTTCTGTAAAATTTTAGTATCCGTAACTATGAACACACTTGGTCTTACTGAGCCTCTCTCAATGATCAGATGGAATACAACAAAGAAGGTTCCAGGCCTGAGTGAGGCAAACAGTGTGTGTCTGCTCATGGCGATGGGATTTCAGACCTTGGGCAGGCTCCAGGGGACGTGTGGTCAGAGGACCGTCCTTTGAGAAGCAGCACAGGGATGCTACTGTCCAACCCTCCTGCATCAAATATTGTAGCTGCTGTAAGAGCAGAAGATGAAATTCAGGTTCTCTGAACAAACAGAAGATGAAATTCAGGTTCTCTGTATTTTATCTGCAGCTCCAGATGGTGTCCAGAAGTTCTTCTAGTATTTCAAACTTTTGCCACCATTACCAATTGTCTTATATGCTCATAATCTCTTGAACCCTGTGTTATGTCCTAGGCAGAGAAGCAACACCATGCAGACAGTTTTCTAAGGAAAGGCTGTCCTCAAGTGTGTCACCTCAGCTTTTTCATTCTCCTCCCTCTGTGCATCCGCAGCAGTGCCCTGCTGTGTCTGGGCATGGAGAGGAGCTTTATGATGTAGCTGAGGGTGCATCTTCTAGTGGTGAGGCTCAAACTGCTCCACAAGATGCTTTTTGGCAGTGGCCTGTGAAATGGCATTTTGCCAATATCAGCACACCGACTCCACCCCAAAGCAGAGATTCCCAACCAGTGACAGTGATATGAGGAACCCTCTGGAGTGGTCATTCTGTAATGTGCAAATAGCTTGGCTACGCAAAAAGATCTTTCTGCAGATCACAAATACAAAGAAATTCAGTGAAAACAAAGACACTTTTCTGTCTGGTTTGTTAAGTTCAGGACTGTTAAATAGCTTGTTTAAAGTGATGTCTGTAACTGTGAAATCCTCATTCAGAAAATGGCACAGGGACGTTTTTCACTGAAGACACAGAGTGTAGTCTACAGTACTTAGTGTAAAGTATGCAGTTATGCTATTTTGTTCTTCCTCTCTTTCAAATTTAGAAGACTTCCATGTAATTTCAAAAGAGTGAGAGACATTCATTTGATATAATGAACTTTTTCAATTTCTTGGCCAGGGTATCCAATTTTTCTGATTTCCATTATACTCAGATCCTTTAATACTTATTATACTCATTAAACTAATAGGCATTCAGTTACATTCACATGTGTAGGTGAAGTAGAATTTGATCTTTTAAATTTATAGATTAAATTTAAAATAAATAAATTGGGTATTTGGCATAATGGAAAGTACTTGGCTTACGTAATTTTAACTCTAATTAGTTTCAAAGCTCCAGATTTGGTCAGTGCTTTTTTTTTGAGAGTTTGCTGGACACAAAAAAGTCAACACTTTTTCTTCTGATACAATGAGAAGAAAATTCTCCCCTTTAGTTTTAGGGGTTTTGTTAAAATTTTTTTGCAATTTAAAGTAAAGGATGCATCTTCCCAAAAACTGTAAAGACAAAACACAAAAACTACAGAAAAAATTCATTGATAAAGTAGCATAAAAGGCTTTAGAAGGATAGAGAAGAGTAAGTGCAGAAGGAAAGACAAATGAAAAGTAAAATACAGGTAGTTTTTATCAAAGGGAGTTAGTACTAGCATGAGATGATACTTTACTGAAAAAAAAAGAGAAAATATCTTTCTACATGAAGAAAAGTCCTTAGATTTGTTCTAGGTAGCTGTCAGTAATGTGTTTGTTATGCTGCCATAGAAATTGCTAGTTGAATTGATAGAGCTTAATGAAAAATCTATTTGGTTAAAATGTGATTAAGTAAGCCTGACCAATAATGCTGATGTATAAACAGGAGGAAAAAAGGAAGTAGCAGTAAAGTTCCTCAGAGATCAGGCTGGGGTCCTGTTTTTTCCTTTTGTAATTGTTTTCATTTTTGACAAACCAAAATTTGCTACTGATTCAAGGTGCTCTCAATAGTAATCAGTATCCAGGTAATCCTACAGAACTGAATCACCTGAAAATGGAGTCCTAAAAAGTAGTTGGAAACTTAATAAAGCAAGATGGAAAGTCGTGTGCTAAAGAACAACAAACAAATGTTACCACCATAAGCTAAAGGGCAATAGCAGGAAGTCCTGTGTGTGCAAGTCAGTGTGTGGCAAATACGAGTATTAATGTGACATGGCTGTGGAAAATAAATGGGATCTCAGGACACATGGGACAGAGACTTGCTGTAGAGTTAAAAAGCAATGAATGAGGCCAGGTAACACACAGAGCATTGGTTGTGTCCTATCTGGAGCACTGCATATAAATTTAGCAATCTGCAGTCAAGGAAGATGAATTCAGCAGATAAAGAATATATTAATGAAGACCTAAGGATTTTAGAGAATGTTTGGTTCAATTGCCTGTGAAAATGTAAACTGAGATGAAATATGTCATCAGGAAAAGAACTATGTAGACTAAAGGAAATTTGGCAGAAAAATGGGTGGATTAAGCTAGGTGAGAGTAAATGCGCAGGTTCATATCCAGGTGGCTGTTCTGGACAAATATTTTAACAGTGAACGCAAAGAATTTTTTTTTTCCAAGATGTAACATGATCAGCCAGTTGAAAGGATGTTTGTACTGTGGCTCTGTGCACAAACAATAGACTGTGATTTTCTATAGGTCTTTTCCAAGCCCTTATCCTACTTTGTCATAAATAGTCCTTCTCCAATTTTTTTTTCAAAATCACTGTTCTACAGAATTGATTGCTGGAATCTTTTGTGTTTTTACACAGAAAAAGTAGTTTTCTATACAGAGTGCACACCTTTGTGGAAAATTCTATTTTTCATCAAAAATCTAACTCTTTTTGCCAGAAATACAAATATTTAGCGTTTGGACAAATATTTTCATTTGGGCCTTTTCAAAACCATACATTTTGCTAGAGGGGAAACAGAAGTCACTACTAGGCTCTAATTTCTGAAAATTTTTTGTTCAGTGGAACCTTTTCTTGGAGCAGAGGAGATTTTAGGCAAATTTGCAACAAACTTCATGTGGATCCTCATTTTTTGGTAATGTGGGAGTATTTGTATCAGGAAGTCTGTATTGGCCTCTTCTCCAGAAACAGGGAGAAAATAAAACATTTAGATTTGTACTGAATGATGATTGAAAAAAGAGATGAAAAATCCCAGCCATAACTAGTCTTGGTACATGGAGAGAGGGAGAATTGATTTTATATAGTCAAAAGATTAGGTGCTAGTTTCGCTTTATTTTAAATCTTGGACTACAGCCAAGTAAACATACAGTGAATTTTTAGCCAGAGTAACTTGCAGTTTGAGGTTCTTTTGATTGTCAAGTTTTTGTATCTTTTCAATAGAACATCATTTACACTGTGGTGGGTTTTTTTGACACTTCAAGATGAAGACGGAAATGCCTTTGAAATTACGAACATCATTCTGTCTAAAACTTTGGCTAACCATGAGCCTAATGGATATAAATAAAGGAAGAATTTTAGAAAGAGGAGAGATGAGATTTCAATGTAGCTATCAATATGAGGCGTGGTTTCTCTTGCTTAGCTCAAGCCTGCCCAGGACATACAAAAGGAAAAATGTCATCATGGATGTAATCGAACTTTTAAACACTCTAAAATTACTGTATCCATTAAGAGAAAAAAATCATCAGATAGCAAAGTAGCAAGACTGTAAGTGAAGCCTAATTGTCCAGTGTAACGTGATCTGAATGATACTCTAATCAGGAAAGGATTACTGAGGCTTCTATGAAGAATTTTCCCACGTAACAGGAGGGTAAAAGAAATACATATTGACGGAACAAGTCCTTGTAATCCACAGGAATGTTCCATAGACAGAATCAGTACCACCCACTTCAGGTCCCAAGTCAAACAGAAAACACCAGAGAGGCAGGAAAAGGCAGGGCAGTTGTGCTGTGGGCTGCCAGCATTAGTGGGTGAAGACAAACGGGCATTCAAGTGAGCCGGTGTCTCTCTGAGAAATGCAGGATTAGGAGCAGAGGTGTGCTCTGTCCTTCTCTAGAGATTACAATTCTGGTACTTTGTCTTGGATTGAGAGGAGCTACCTGCTTTGAAAGTTGTTAGAAACAGTTGGATAGAAAATGAGAGCCAGACCCACGGCAGCAGAGTGGCCCAGCTTCAGGGAGACACAGGGGGAATGTCATTGAGCAGAGAGCCTGGTGGATTGGACAGCCAGGAGCTGTGTGCTCAGATCTCTCAGGTTGACATAACCCTGGATGCCTACATTTCCCACTTTCTGTAAAAGTGCATTTGTTGCTGTGGTACTACACAAAATATTGGTATTAACAACTTTGTCTTTGAACAGATGTCATAAAGAGCTTGTATGCCCTAGATGCTTGCATTTTGCTGGAAAATGGGTATCTGTGGACCAGATCTTGCCTCATATTTCCTCAATCATTCTTTAACAAGTGCTAACTAAACCCTGAGAATGTAATTCTGAAATATCTTTCACTCTGGTCCTAGGGAGGTGTTAAGAATCCTTGGGTTTGTGCAGCTGCACTGGATATTGAGGAAGCTCAGACTGGAATCATGGAACCCCCAAGAGAAACTTGAGTATTGCCTTAAACCTTCATTTGTAGCCCAGCCCTCTTCACCTTGAGATCAATGGCAATAGTCCCGTTGGCTTCAGCCGGGAACAAAATCAAGCATTTGGCTGTGAAACGATGGAAATTCTACTCAAATCTACAATTTCTATAAATCACACTGCTCTTTTTGAGGTGAGCACATAGCTGGCTGGGCTTATGATCACCAGAGGAATGATGGCACAGACCCTTCCTTTTTGAAGTACCTTACATTAGCTGTAGTGTGGGGCATCTTATGTGCCGAGGAATGATATGCAGTAATGCAGTAACTAAATATGCCAGCAATTCGCTAACCCAGTCTCCACAACTGAAATGCCAGTAGAACTTTTCCCCCGTTGCAATGCTGTTTTGGACTGAGAGCTTAGAAATTGATTCTAGAAGTAATTTCCCTGCTTTCATATATACTGTTTTTAATGGAATTGTGCAGAATGATTAGTGAGAGGCAGATGTCAAAACACCAGACAGAAACTGACTCACCAGTCATAGGACTTAATATTAAGGTCAGGCTATGGAAATAACAATGGAGCTCAGACTTTATTATCTTGTGCCTTATGCAGTGATGTACATTGGAGCAAAATTACTGGAGTAGATATAATGTGTTAATTTTCCAAATTTGGTGGTATTTTACATATTCCTTCCACACTTGTTAGCGATGACACAGGGCACAAAGCAGTTAAAACAAGACAAGAACACAAAACAAAGGAACAACCTCAGAATGTCCTAGAAGATTACTATGAGCAATTGTCTGCAGGGATTTTAAGGTTTACTCTTTTTTCTTTTTAGGTAGGATTGAAATGTTGGTGTTCTGTTCAAATAAAGCATAGCAAGAGCACGCACAGTGCACACTTTCCCTTGCTAGTCATTCCACATTCCCCTGCTTTTTCTTAATGTATTTGCATGTGCCAGTTGGTAACAAACCTTAAATGTTGATGGTTTTTGTTTGAAAAACAGCTTTCATCACAGAGCTTTGATTGCATGGACTGCTCTGTGGTAAATGAGCTTCAAATTACATTAAGCTTGAACTAACTGCATCTGCTCACTACAAGTATCTTAGCCCACAGTGGCACAGGAAGACAAGAAAGGCTGTCAGGTCAAATGCTGATACCAGCTTTCATGCAGTACTAAACTCACATGTTAATGGTACTTGATACTCCTTCTCTATTACTGAAACAGCCCCAAACACTCACACTCTGTAAGTCTTTGTAAGTTCTGTCCCTTCACTGCTAGTTGTCACCCTATGCTTCTGGTTTGTGTTTCAGTGGAAGAATCGTGATGAATTACAGGGTTCAGACTCAAAATGGCATCTACTCATGTTCTCAATGTTTATTGTGTTTGTTTATCTCAATGTTTATTGTCATGTGGCCTTTCTGCACTGCTTTGTACTGCTGGACATTAGATAGCATTTGGTAGCAATTTCACTCCTTTTTTCCTCTACAGCTTCTTAAGGTCATTTTCCAACTCTCCCGGGTCAAGCCATGATGGTAACTTACCTTGGGAGTGCAGTGTTTGGTAAATATCTGGATTTTAGAATAGCCAGTGGCTATGATTTTGACTGCAGTAGCCACAGCAACTTCAGTACTACTTAATTTTGAATATATTTTTTATAAAGGTCACTTACCTAGCTGAATTTGAAACTAAGAGCCTTTGAGTTATTTCTGAATTACGTGTTTCTGAAAATTAATGGTATGTTTTTCTCTTCTCTTGTAGATACTCTGAAATATGAAGGGCTTGCCATTCTTCCACGGGCTGAGTGCATTGATTATGTTGATACAGAAGGGAAGAAAGATGCAGATGTGATGCTGCAGAAATGATGCATAAGGGAAGAATCAAATTCATGGGGGTAATGCAAAGTTGAAGAAATAGTCAGTTGATCATGGAATGATCCAATCGAATAAATGTTCATGAAATGATAAAGTAGGGAAAGGTCTATAGGATGATACCCAACAGTGTCACTTTCTATGGAGTGCGATGCCCCTGAGCCTCTGGGTTAAATGATGTCTCTGAGTAAGGCCTAAATATCGGTGTAAATTTCAGTTGTGGTAGAAGATACATGAGCGAGAGTGCCACACCTCTTATTTTCAAAAACAAGAATTACACACAGGGGAGGAAGCTCAGTTAAAGGGACAGTCAAAGAGTAAAGCCCTGGCAAGCAGCAAAGAAGCTATTCAAAGATACTGTATGGAAATTATGCCAACTGCATCCCGTTTTAGAAAGAGAAAAAGAAATCCAGCACAGCTGAACAGAAGAGCAGGGACGGTTATTAGAAGCAAGAACCTTCAAAAGCTGAAAATGTGCCCAGAAGAGAATAACCAGAAAAATCATAAAACTCCATATAATACACATGAAAAAGCGGGACGGGACAGGAGATGAACTTCCAAATGGCATCAGTACTAATAAAGTCTTTCTCAAGCACATAAGAAGCAGCAAGCCTGATGGAGCATCAGTATAGCAAAGAGAGGATCAAGATGCATCAACATTTGAAAAAAGATAAGCCATAGAGAAAAACCCAAATGGATTCATTCCACCTGTTAACACGATGAGGGAGTGAGTATAGAGAGCTCACCATGGCAGAACCTTGATCATAAGTGGTGTTTCAGGAAAATCTGTCTCTAGTCCAGATTTTGGTAGAAGTTTGTGGAATAAAGAGATGCAAAGAACAGTAATTACCAGATCTGGCAACATTCCCAAAGGATCTTAGATGAATTTCCAAGAAAAAGAACTGAGCTGCTAACTAAGCTGCTAATAGTGTGTGATGTTTCACTTAAATCTTTGGTGCAGAAGGCTCGCAGTGAGATAATATGATACAAACTTTTAAATGGTATTCCAGGGGATGAGTATGGATGTCATGAAGATGAATAATGAAAGTTTACTGGTGCTCTCAACACGAAGATCAGTTAGGACATGAAATTAAACTACCAAGCTACTTTTTTCACACAATACACAGATGATGTTTAGACTTTTCCAGAGGATGCTGGCTGATAAAATTCATGCAGGATAGAAATTGAACAAATTAATGGAAGGAAAGCCCACAGAAGGTTAAGTATAAAGATATTACCATATTACCACTGGCTTATGTGTAACTTTAAATGCAAATCACTGGATTCTGGTAGAATATTCGTCAAAGACCAACTGTCTTTGCCCCATTTTAACACTCTTCTGTACATATTTGCTGTTTGCTGCTGCCAGAGACAGTGTGTTGGATTAGTTGGAGTCCTAATGGTGTTAGATTTTATGTTCCAGCAGCTTTAAGAAGCAAATAAGCTTTTGCTAGTTCTGCAGGTAGTTAAAAGGAAGAGGGCAGATTCCTTCTGCACAATCATCCTCAATAACCTGTATCTGCACAGTATTTGGGATTAGAAGTTGTTCCCTGGGAGATGAACAAATGAGGCCAATAATGCCTGTTAATTTAACTCTTCTTCATCTCTACCCAAAATATGTAAGAAGAAACTGAAATATAAAGAAACAAAGAACAGGAAAAGGACAGGCAGCATCAAAAGTCTGACTTTTAGTTTTGGTTTTTATTCCACACTATTTTTAGTTTTAATTTGCCCTTTTGATTTTCATATACTTTGAGTAAATGTATGCACATTAGTAAATACGTTGTTTACAAGTCCAAAGTGCACATTTATTTCTTGTTGACGGGCAAGATTATTAATATTTTTATGATAATATATTTGTCATCCTAAGTTTGCTTAAGCACTTTTTGTGTCCATTTATTTGTAAGGAAATGGAAAACTGAAATCATACCAACCTCAACAGAGTTTATTAAAGGGCAGAAACAGCAACTAGAAATATGTATTAGCCAAGTCTGTTGTACGCTGTGTTCCCAAACTTGCAAGCACAGAAAGATCTATTTCGATTGATATTTTATTTGGCATATAAATTTACTCTTAACACCACTTATTCCATAAATTAATCAGGTACAACATACCTCATACAGTCTTTGAGTCCTCTCATCCTTGAATTTTAAAATAATGTTCACAAATGGAGCTCCAGAGAATTGCAACCTATCTGGAATGATTCACAGTTTTTCACTACTCTCCCCCAAAAATTTGCATTAACAACCAATTACTGTGGCATGGCTGGCCTATCTCAGAGGCTGAACTGAAAGATCTTCCAAGATGGTCTTTATTAGCTCTTGGCAGCACAAATGTGATATTCCTGTGGTATATTATGTTTTCCTAAGCCAAGTAAATGCAAGGAATGTCCATTTAACACAACTCCTTACACAGGCTGAATGTCACAGAGCGATGGAACAAAAAGTAGCCAGAATGTACAGAAAGAGACAATACACCTCTCTAAAGGAAAATCAATATATGGTTTTTCAAAGGGATGTGAGGAAGAAAAAGATAATGTTCTCAGGTGTAATGCTACAGGTAAAAACATACTTGGGAGAAAAAGGCTTCCTCACAACTCAAGTATAGAGCACACAGGGGAGAATGACTTTTGCAGGTACTGTCAGGACTGAAAAACCTCCTGGAGGGAGCTGTCCTCATACAAATGTCATCAGTGATTTTGGACAGTCGGAGAACATCCTGCTGGAAGAGCTCCTTGTTGATACTTTTATTAATGACAGGGAAGCAAATGATTCAAGCAACACCAATTAGTAACTTGGGAGCGTGTAGTTTTCTACAGTGCTGGGTAAGTAACTGGATGAGAAAGAATCACTTCCATGTTGGTGTGGGAACATGGGATACTTTTTCACAGACTTTAACATTGCTTACGAGTTTGAGCTGGTAGGGCTGCTGCAGCAAAGTAGATGTGGGGTGTCTAGGCAAAAACTCTTTGCACACAGAAAGGACTATTTACTTCACTGAATCTCATTATTCATTTATGGATATAGTGACAGTATGGCTGGCTTTGATTGTCTTATTTCTAAAGACTATCCAGATCTCTCTCACAGGTAATTTTTATTTTTTTGAAATCAAGAAAAATACAGCAGAGCGTAATTTTGTAAAAAATGTTGGCCAAAGAATTGCCAAAAGGAAAGTTTTAAATGGGAACAATCCCAAAATCCTCAAAATCTATTGCTAGTGGACAAGAGAAAAATGTTTTTCAGAAAATTCTGGGCTCAGTCTTGGTACTTGCAGACTACCCCAATGAGAAGAGTTACCACTTCCTGCTCATTTTTCTGGAAGATTCTAATTTCCAAAAGCATGCGTCAATGTGTTGCTAGACTGGCTATGATTTTAGGATCCCATCCTAAAAACGTGCTGCTGGGTGAAGACTAACCAGCTTTAACACCACAAGGCTGGATTGGGTCCTAATACAAATGCTCAAACTGTTTAATTGCCTCCAAATATTTGGAGTTTAAAAATGTCTTTCAGTAAAAAATGTGTATTGTTTAGTAACATTTTCTCTGAAATTGCCCAGAAAGAGAAATATAATTTCCTGCAAGATCAGTATTTCTGAGATGAATGCATATCCTTGTTTATTATTTCTGTTTTAAACTGCTCCATTCCTCTGTAATAACTTACTCTGAGAGATAAATCTAATCTCCAAATCCTTCCTGCTGAATTGTAAACAAATCAGATAAAACAGCTATAAACCAGTTCCATTCACAAACAGAAAATGGAGATTTTAAAACATATAATTGGGTATCAGGTCAAAGAAAATTAAATACATTCCTGAATGCTAGCACAGGTCTTTGTTTCCAATTCCTCATTCCAGATGAAGTGAATTAGCCCAGATATTCTGTTTGAAGGCTTTGGTACCGATGCTTGACCATGGGACCAAATATTGGGCATTGGACATTTCATGTCTTTCTTCCTGATCTGCATTCACCAGCTTTAAATAAAGTTCTGACAGAATGAGTATTGCAAACATTTGAAGTGTTCCTCAGAGATGGCTTTCCTGAACTCAGTCTGTGGGCTGGGGGCTGAATTTTACTTTCCTGAGCCTGAAGGCAACATTTGGTTTTCCCTTGGAAAATGAAGAGACGCTCTCCTTAAAATTTCCTTGAGATTAAATTGCAGCATCTGCTCAAAATACTGAGGGAAGTTTGAACCAATAAAGTTATCGCATTTCCAAAAATACCAGGATCACAGAAAATATGCAATTCTTCTGGGCTTTTTTTAATGTTTTAATTGCTAACTAAATAAACACTAAAATTTCTTTCAGCAGTTTCCAAAATGAAGTTTTTTAGTATCTCATGAACTGCCTTTGATTTCTATACTGCATTGTATATGCAGAAGCACGTATGTGAATAAACTTGGTATATAAGATATCCTTCACTTTCCTCCCTAGCTAGTAAAATATCTTCTCCCAATTCCTGCCTCCAAATGCATAAAAGTATGAAAACCAGCTGTATAAAAATAACTGGATTAAAAAGATGGCAGAAACTTTCTGAAATGCAGTCAACATAATTTTGATTAAGGTTATTTCAGTTTCATGGCAGCTGACCTCAAAATAATAATAAAAATTGTTTTCAAGGTTCCAATTTCTATGGTATTACCCTGAAATTTTAATTTTAGACTCATATTTTTATAAATATTTCTTTACAATATTTTTCATTCGCTGGACATAGAGACAAATGTCTGCTTATTTATAGATTGTAATGCATATGTCAGCTGAGGTCTCAGCCTTTTAAATATGAAAACTTCTCATGTCTTATGAACACAGATACTGACATTTAAGATAAAGGGGTTTATTGGACATACTTTGCAAATTTGAAGCCCTATCTTAAAGGTGGTCTGTAAAAATTGTATCTGGTTTTCTAAGGCTGTGAGCCCTTTGTGATGACACTGCTGGTGTGTATGTGCTGTCTTCCATTTGTAAAAAAATGGGGTTTAAGGAGAAGACTGTTGGAGAGGGGTGTTTGAGTTTTAGGGTTTTCTTCTCTATTGACTTAAAAAAACCCCAATAAATATCAACTCTTACTTTGTTTTGTTGAATCATTATTTTGAGAAAATAAAGATGTCATCTGTTAATACCTTTTTTCAGATGTGATGCCAAATGCTTTTCAAAAGGCCTCCTGAAGTTAAGCAACAAAAATTAAAGAACCATGAAAACCCAGAACATTTTCATTAGTATGAGAGAAAGTCCTTTCTGTTCTGAATAGCTCCAGTTTCACTGCCTTTGGTCTCAGGATGTCACTACTGAGGTACAATATGTCACTATTCTACTAATCTTTTCAGACAGACTTTACAGTCTGCTCATATTATAATGAAAGGGATATACCTCTTAGCTGCAACCTTGTGAAACTCCATGTACTATTGAGAGAGGAAATTTTATTGTAGCTTGTGTTGTCTAGCAAAGAAAATTTTACAGGAAGAGATGAGGTTTTCCAGAAGTATCTAAGACATTTGATTCAATTACTTAAAAACTTTCTAAAAACTGGCCACAAATAGGATCAAAGTACAAAACTTTTGTTCTAGACATCTATAAGCTCCTAGAATCCAAATAGGATCAACCAGGAAAAAAATTAATTGCTGGACCAATGGAAGAGAACAGCATTTTAAAGGATTTGTGTTTCGCTTTAAATGAGAACATTAGCGAAAGGAACTCACATGGAAGAAAAATCTTGAGGGAGGAATGCATTCATCAGTGCCTAATAGGGTAAAGTTCCCACTGACATTTTCCCCATGGTTAGAATATTTCTAACATTTCTGTATTCCATGAATTCTCTTCTTCATAGCAAGGCCAGAACTACTACTGCATTCTTCTCTGGGGATGGATAAAGTGATGGAGTTCTTCCCTTTTGGATTCAGCCATTTTCATAAAATTTCTGGCAACTTAGTAGCTATCTTTCTCTAGTTATAGGATGGTCTGGCTTTTTGGGGGTTGTAGGGTTGTACTTGAATGCAAAAAACTGTCCTTGTTATATGATACTACATATAAAAATCCACTGTAAACAAAGAAAAAAAATGGAATTTAACAAAAATATTATTCTATATATAACTTTATTAAGTGGTAAAAGTTATTTATACTCTTCTAAGAATTCATCCTCAAGTCTAGCTTTATTTTAAGCATCAGCTTTAGTAAAATGATCCTGTATTCTGGCAATGGTAATGTCTCAAAATCTGTATAGCCTTTGCTTTCAGAGCTCAGCTGATATTTCTGGTTTCATAGCGAGGGTGAGACACACATACAAAAGAATAAACTACTAAAATAACAATAAAATAAAGAAAAATAGTAAAATATTACCTATTATATCAATTTTTCTATATTTTACTATGTTTCTGTTTTTCATATGATTTTGAATATAAATACTCACATAGGAAATATTTTGGGTTTGGTAGAATCATTATATTGACAGCCAGACATGGATTACACTGAGATTGATTACTTCCCTTTTTTCTCCAGTGACCTGCTAGCTTCTTTTGAGAAGAATGAAGACCACATTGCACCTTGGAAGTTTCGATTCAACCAGGTAACCTGGCTCATGGAAAAGAATGAAAACAAAATGTATTTGAAATGCATTTCCCAAGCACCAAAGCTGCAAAGCCAAGGATTCAAAAGTTTCAGAAGGGAAGACTAAAGTTTGCCTGTAACTTTCTGTTGACCTTCTGGGCATATGCATTACAATTCAGACCTTCATTACATGATGGTATTTCCCCCTCAGTTATCTATCCCTCATTTGGCTCATGTACATAGAATAATTTCTTTTATTTTATTCAGTATGTGACCTTAGACATCTTACTTAATTCATGCAATCCAAACCCTCCTTAGAACAGAGATTTGTCAATTTTCTCGATGGCTGTTCTGATGTGCTCAGTGTCAGAGTATTTGGATACTTCACAAATGGAATGGATTAATTTTCACAGCACCCAGATGGGGTGGTACATTATTAGCCCTTTGTAGGGACTTAGAGATGAAGATCAAAAGGTAACTACCTAATTTTGTGTTCCAAGCCATAAGCCTGCAGCCTAATTGTTTAGGACTTCCTATGGTACTTTCCAGCAACCTACAAAGTGCAATTTTAAGATACTTTAGTGACAGTGCTTCAGCCAGTCCCAATGAAATCAACATCGAATGTCAGGCAGAAGCTCCCAGAAAGGCATCTATCTCACCAGCATCCTGCAAGGACTTTCCAGTGTTCAGCCCCTCATCCCCACCCTGCTCAGCCTGTGACCTGCTCTCCTGCCTGGCACAGCACTGCAGCCTCCTGCCTTTGATGGGATCAGCCAGACTTTTGTGGGAGACAGGGAAGCCAGACTGAGCTCCAGCCTCTGTGGTGCCACTTCATTCCACTGTACCTCCAAGGGCCTGTCTGCCCCTGCAGACCACTGCAAGAGGGGAACTTCTTTGTGGTCTCAGCTTTTCTGAGGGACAGCATGGAGAGAACTTCTTCGACATCCTAGGCTTCAGGCCAGGCCTGCCAACATGCCCCAGGTATATCATCTCCTGGGGAGTGAATGCCACCTCCTGCAGGAAGCCTTCATGCTTGGCTAAAGCAAAAAACCATATCAGAACCTCACAGGGTCCCTCAGTGAGAGCAGCTGGGCAACCTTCCATGGCTTTTTGTGAATGTGGGAGGTCTCTGGGAGATAAACTATTATTACTCTAGTCAGGACAGAGCACTTCTGATCTCCCCAGTGAGTGTAGAAAAAGAAGCCCTGATAACCATCTTTAAATATTAATTGATGCCTTTGCTGCTACCAGAAAAGCACTTTCCTCTGTTATCTAAGAAAATAAAATAAACAAGCCACCAAATCCTATCTCAAGCCTCCCTTTCCTTGTAGTACAGCCTTCAGCTCAAAACAAGGGCTTATTTTGTCCCATAAAACTGAATGAGTAGAAGAAGACCAGGCAACCCACTCTTAATTAGGAAAATAACCAAATGAACTCCAGAACATCCCCACCTCCAGCGTGCAGCAGCCTTGCCCCCCAGGTTATTGCACACAAACAAACTCTTGATTGTTGTCATCATTCAGCTTACATGGCTCTGGTGCCAGTGGTGGCATGAGGAAGGTCTTCAGCCCAAATGCTCCTGTGATAAATATCACAAAGGGTCCCAAGGTGATTTGTAGACCTTGTTATCAGAATGTGAGCAGCGAAATAGAGAAGAAACAAGTTTAAAATTCATGTAAAGAAATGATCTTTCCCTCTCTGGTGCAGTGAGTTTGAGAAGTCCCAGGACAGAGCTAACTGTGATAATTTTAGGAGGAGCAAGGGAAGAGAAGTTTTCGGGTGGAGAGGTAAAAACAGCCAGGTCTTTTGACCAGAGCCAAAGAAAAGAAGAAATCCTCACCCCGTTGTCTGTGTCTGTAGTGCTCTGGAGCCACCATAGGTGTGTGTGGAAGTGTTCCCACCAGCCTGGGAAATGGCTCTGGGTGGGCAGGAGAGGCAATGAGATTTAGGTCTCCTGGACCTCAACATAACGCTGGTGCACATGACACCTTTTCACATTTTGTTGTATTTTTTATCTTTCAAATGGCTGAATTTTCAACCGTTACACTACATAAGTTAACTTTGTATTACTCTTCTTAATATGGTTGAAGTGCTTGTCGTGGATTTCACCATGCTCTTCTGGAATGTGTCCAGGATTCCTGGTTTTGCTAATTATGCATTATTTTTGTAGTATGTCATGAATCTTTGTATCCCTGTTTCTTCCTCATGTGCTTCATGCAGACTCTCTCTCCCTTGCTCCCATGCCCTTACTTTTTTTTCCATACAATAGGTATATGAAGAGAACAGCAAAACCTTCTCAATATTTTCAATACCACCATGAAAAAAGAGCAATTGCAAGGAAAGAACAGCTCAAGCTGTACAGGTGTGGACTGCAGCAGACTGAGTGTTAGTAAAATCTCAGGAGATTTACCCAGTTATTAAATACTGACAAGTTTCTCTTGCTGACTGATTTTTTCAGAACTTCACAACAGACACAAATTCTGAAGATTTACTTAGGAATGAAGCCAGGATAACCGTCCAAACCACAGAGGTCCCCTAATTTCATTCAGTGGAATGATCGTTTTAATGTGCAATTGTTACATGTACACCTCCCAAGCCTGTCAACGTTTAGGAGTCATTTGGATAATGCCCTTAACAACATACTTTACTTGTGATCAGCCCTGAAGTGCTCAAATCATGTTCTGTAATGCTACTTTAGCCTTATCATCGCGACATTGATGGGCTTTTAGCAAGCAAACCTATTAATTTGCAGTATTTCTGCACTTTTTATTAAACAGTTAATAATTGCAGTTGTGTATGACAAGGAAAGTGCTGGAACCATTTCTTAGAGTGTTACAAAATAATATCAAGTGAGTTTTGAATATTTTCTGTGTACTCTTGTTTCATTGGAAATTGGCAAGTTACAGAGACTTGGAAACAGTAAGTACCTTTTTGAGGAATAATTAAATGAAACAAAGAAACTGCAGTCTAGATGTTAAGAGCTTCACAGTTATGAATAAATTTGTTCCATAAATGCTTGAATATGCTCGCTGCCTTTTGAAGACTGTGGTGGTGAGCCCAGATTAGATGGCAGCTCAAAACAGGGGTAAAAAAAGGCTTTTTGTACTGAGAATGGAAAACCAACATCCCTAGATACTTCAAGAAAGCAATCATCTTTCCATTTCCACATTGTTCTCTCCTTGGGTTTTCTCTGCTTTGGTTTCATCTCTATCTGATATTTCTGAGTATCAAACCATTGTCATCAAACCTATGTAGTGTCAATGAACTCAATGAAATTGTCAAGCAGACAATATTTTTAATCAGTAAAAAATCCATGCTGAATATTTCTATGCTTTATGAACAGAGAATAATCACCTTTATAAGTTTATTTAAAACTTCCCAGAGAACACTACTGTAGAGATATGATTATCTAATTAATTTTGCATCATTATTTAGTGCTTTTCGAATTATATATTTTAAAATTTTTTATAAGCTTAATTATTTTACATAATCTTCCCTAACATTTTTTCTATTGCAATTAAATTGCATGGAAATTTTACACAGACATTGGTATGCTAATTCCTGTAAATTCCACATTAATTTGAGGGAGTAAAAATGATTTTTAATCTATAGTTAAGTCTACAAAAGCATGGCCTCAAATGTCTGGTTTCAGGCACATTCTTATGGAGGAATCATACATTTCTAACTTGCCCCAGTCAGTCTGAGCAATGTTACTCTAGTAGTCCACTCCCTTTGACCTTTCCACTTCTACACTAACCTTGAATACATGTGTGTGCCTGATGGAAGGGCTTGTTCATTTGTTTTAAGCTCATGGAATATTTGCAAATACATATTAAAAAAAAAAAAAGTGTCTGTCGTGTCACGGCAGAACAGAAATGTGACAAATTGGAAATGGTGCTGTATTTGTAGGCACAATGGAGCAGCTCCAGCTCCAGGTACCAACCAGCAGGACTTCAATCACTTTCTCTCACTACCTCTTCCAGTCCTGAGACCTGGAGTGAGAGTGCAGTCAGGGGTGGAAGAAGAAGAGGATGTAGAGGAGCAGGAGTGTGTGTTCACAGTGTCAGTGAGAAGTGGGTTTTTGCCTTGAAAACCAGCATTGTGGCTGCTTTTTATGGCCACATGGCAAGCCAAGACTCCAGTCTTCACCATGGGTCCAGTAATACCAAAAAGCAGAGCTTGAGTGGTGGACTCAAGTTTAGAGGGAACTAATGATTTTTATGAACTACTTCAAATAATTTTAAAGCACTTTCTGGAGTTCAAGAATGTGCCAAGCTATTTCTCCGTACACAACCAAAGTGTTTTGTTTTGTTCCCTTGGTGAAGGTTTATATGAAGACATATGCTATCTGGCCCTAAAATTGTTCTCTCACAGCCTGCCTGGAATCAAAAGAAGGGGTGTAGGAAGAAGGCAGGATGGCTAAAGGGGAATTAAATAGATACCCTGAAGAAATATGAAAAGGTTTTGTTGCAAGACTTATTTGCACAACTTCAATCTATAGTAATCCTTCTCAAAAGAAAAAAACCCCACAACAAAATAAATATACTGGATTGCTGACTGCTAGGGGTCATTGGTTGCTATTTCATTAGTTGCATACTGTGTCTCTTCTGACATTTAGTGTAGAGTAGACAACATTTTCAGATGCTCTGCAATATTAATGTGGAATGTATCAAGAATCATCTGCAAAATCTCAGGGTTGCATTTTGATACTGTAAAAGAAGTCAGTGCAGATGAGCACTACTGAATCGTGTAAATTCACAGCTGCAAGGTGTTTCTATACAATTAACGAATCAATTTAGATTAGATGTTAGGAAGAAATTATTCACTGCGAGGATGGTGAGACGCAGGATATGGTTGTCCAGAGGAGTTGTGGATGGAACACTTCCCATCCCTGGAAGTGTTCAAGGCCAGGTTGGATGAGGCTTTGAACTACCTGCTCTGATGGAAGGTGTCCCTCCTCATGGAGGGGGGTTGAAACTAGGTGACCTCTAAGGTCACTTCCAACGCAAACTGTTCTATGATTCTATGATTTAACTACTTTTCTACAGTCACTGTGTTACAACTGCAACATGGAGTCAGGAAGAGGCAAACAACAGTCTGAAAACCTCTGAGGTTTTTCTAAGGGAGAATTATGTTCATCTGTAGCTAATGTGACATTGGATGACTTTTTCCACATGAGCTATTTATTAACTAGAAAATATGTTTTTGAATAACCCCAAACCACTTATGATTGCAGACTGAATTCAGACAGAAGTTGTTAATGAAAAATATTACTTATTATTCACTTACTGCATACTATAAAAAGTTATTAGTAACTTATTTTATATTTATATTAATATAACATGATCAAAACAGTGAAAGAGAAATCATTGGTTAGAAACACAAAATACTGGATGAGGCTGAATCCTTTGATACACAAGTTATGCTTGTACCAAAGGAAGGGAAAACATATATCATATTTCCTTTTCTTCTTTAGAGATCGACATCCACCTCTCCCTCTTCCCAAGCATCTCCCTCCCCTATTCATAGCCTGCCACTAACTATACTGGACTAACCACAGAAATGAAGTCACCGAAACATGGCCACACACAGGAAGGGTCAACAGCCTGTGAAGTCAGTCTTTGTCTCAGTGACAAAAGTTGATATTTTGTACTTCTTGCAGAGTTAGGCAGGAACCTGGTGGGAAATGTGGGAACCTTTTAAAAAAGGAAGAGGAGCCAACCTTAGAGGTCTAACCAAGGATGATGACCTAATTTCAGTTCACAGAGCTCAGTGTCACACTCATATTTTCATTACATCCATTTGAGGCTGATGCCTGATATTCACATGAAACATTTTGTTGATAGTTGAAAACACATAATTTAAAATTTTTATGTTAAAGATGGAAAGATCATAAAATTTTGTCTTTTTCCCACTGATTACTTGATTTTATGAAATCTACTAAGAAATAACTATGTTCACTGTGAACGTTTATATCATTGATGTCTTCCACAACACACAGGAGCAGGAAAGGCAACCACAGAGTGAACTGCTTTGAGGAATAAGAAATTGCCTTCAGTTCAAGAACTGAAAAACAGTCACAAGGAACACTGAGATTGCAGCTTATATCATCTAAGGAAGTTGGGAGGAAAAAGTGATGCATGCTGTAACTTCTGGCCTGAGTCTCCAGTGCTCTAATCCATATGCTACTCCCCAGAATGCTTATTCCTTTGTTAGTGAAATAGCTGCAAAACGATTTTGTCAACCAAATTAACAACATTACAAATTAACATTTGTATCACATTAGTATTTTCACAGGTCCTGTCAGAGCAAGATCATCTTATCATGCTAACTGTACAAACAAACATTTCTGATCTCTAGAGCTAACAGGCTGAATTCAGACACAGTGAACAAATTAAATAAATGGAGAGAATGGAGAAGAGGACAGAAGGGAAAAACCGATAAGCACACTTAGTTGAATAGACTATGTACATGCATAATTGCAGCTCTATTTATAAACTAGAACTAAGCATGAGATATTAATGAGGTTAGTAATCCCTGCTGGCCAGCTGCAGAGCTGTTAAAGGAAGGACAATTTGTCTTTAAGGAGACTGTTCCTGCACCCCACTGTGTTGCTGAGTGGTATTTTACAAATGCCATAGGGTTTATGCAGTTTCTTAATTCTACTGGCCTTACCTTCTTGAGTCAGCTACGCAAGGATAAAAGTTGTACCTCTTATGGCTGTATATATTCTTTAATCTTCTTTAACAGTTACAGCAAATAGGGAAGTCCTTTCTCATCCCACACTCTACATGGAGACCGTTTGACATATTGAGATAGTACAAATAAGTTAAAGAGTTTTTTCTTTTTACTAACAGGACTTTTCATAATGTCTGTTTTAGTAGTAATAAAAGCTGTTATAATATGCAGATATATTACATAGAAACATAGAATGGTTTGGGTTAGAAGGAACCTTAAGGATCATCCACTTCCAACTTTCCTCCCATTGGCAGGGACACCTTCCTCTAGACCAGGTTGCTTGGAGCTCCATCCAGCCTGGCCTTGAACACCGCCAGGAATGGGGCATCCCCAACCTCATCACCCTCATAGTAAAAATTTTTTTCCAAACACCTAATGTAAACTTACTTTCTTTTAGTTTGCGTGCACTCTCCTTTGTCCTGTCACCACACGACCTTGTAAAAAGTCCCTCTCCAGCTTTCTTACAGGCTCCCTTCAGGCATCAGAAGGCCACAATTAGGTCACCGCGAAGCCTTCTCTTCTCCAGGCTGAACAATCCCAATTCTCTCAGCCTTTCCTTGTAGGAGAGGTGCTTCATCTCTCTTATCATATTGGTGGCCTCCTTTGGACTCACTACAAGAGGTCCATGTCTTTCTTCTTCTGGGCACCCCAGAGTTGGATGTAATATTCCAGTTGGGGTCTCGCTAGAGTGGAGTTGAGAGACAGAATCCCCTCCCTCCCCCGCTGCCCACGGTGCTTTGGATGCAGCCCAGGACACAGGTGGTTTCCGGGCTGTGAGTGCCCATGGCTGGCTCATGTCCAGCCTCTCACCCACCAGCACTCCCAAGTCCTTTTGGGCAGGGCTGTTCCATCTGTTCATCCCCCAGCCTGGACTGAACTCGGGGATTGATCTGACCCAGGTACAGCACCTTGCACTTGGTCTTATTAAACCTCATGGGATCCCCATGGGCCACTTCTCGAGCTTTTCCAGGTCCCTCTGGATGGATCCCATCCTTCAGGTGTGGCAACTGCATCACTCAGATTGGTATCATCTGCAAATTTGATGAGGGTGCAGCCTATCCCTTCATCTGTGTCATTGATGAAGATATCAAATAACATCAAATAACATGTCCCCGGTACAAACCCCTGAGGGACACTACTTGTGTCATCAGGATCTGAGCCATTGACCACTACCTCTGGTAGTTTATGACTACAGTAATAAACATATTTCAGTAATAAAAACTTTGGATTAAGATCGACCAGTCTCCTCCCTTCTTCTCTCTTCATCAAGCTTAATCTCTCCTTATGGCATTGGGAGTTGCTGTTAAAACATTGCTCCATGCAATTTTCCATTTTCTCTGTGGCCCTCTGCCCAAGGCATAGATGCACAGCCATCCTTAGGCTGACACTTCCACTCGCAGGGAAGAGCGAGAGGTGACTGTGGGGCTGGGGTGAGCTGTGCTGGCAGGTGTTGTGGGGCCAGTGTGTTGACAGGAAACACATCCATGTGTGCCTGACTGGATAGTTTCCTGACAGATAATTCTGCCTTGGATTGCCATAGCTGCCTCTATGCTGATCCTGGAAGACAGATCTCTCCCCTGTTTTAGTTCACACAAGCCAGGACCTGAATACATTGAGAAATTAGATGTGCCAGTAGCAGTGAGTGGCAGGGAGATTCATCTGTCAGCTTTCCCTCCACCCTTCTCATACTTCCCACAGTGGTTTTTGAATTGTTTTCTAGTCTGGTGTAAACAAGACAAACCTCTCCCCAATATTCTTTGCTGATAAGATTTTCACACCCTGTGTACTGTCTGCTGTACAGGGAAAGATCAGCTCAGAGCAAGAGGGAATGTTTGTACCTTAGGAGGAAAGCTGCTGGTTGGTGGGCAGTGAATTCAGAGCTAGAAGTGATATGTGCAGGAACTTCAATCCCTCTGCAGCCCATGGGAAGGGGCTGCATAGCTCATCTGCTGAGTAAGTAGTGCTCAGCACTGGGACACCCTTAGGAAAGCCATAAAAGACAAGCCAGTGGGAGCAGCCCCAGGCAGAGATGAATATGGGCCTGTCCTGTTCTTATGCTTTTAACTTGGCTTCTGCAGCTGGACAGATACCAGGCCAGACAAATCTCTGATCTGAGTAGGGCTGTCCTTGCATTTCTATGGTCCTGTCAGCTATCATCCTATATTCTTATATTAGGAGAGACATCTCAAGTCAAAAACCTTCTGTCTTCTAAACATCATCTATCTCACTCCTCTCTCCTCCATTTTCTCAAATGCACCTCTCTTTCAACTTCAAGCTTAAAAATTTTTTCCATCTTTGTTTTCACACTGGCCCACGCCCCTTGGGACTAGAATGGGAATAGCCAAAAGTCTATGAGAAAGCCTTTTCTTGGGCTATTTACAGCTTATCCAGAAGCAGAAAGAACTTTGAAAAAAATAATAAAAAAACCAGCTCTCACAAGACTGTTTAACCCAATTTAGCAGATAAAATGGATTCTAATAGCTCCATAAACTATCCAGACTTTTGGCTGGTTCTCAGTCCTGAACATCTTCAACAGTTTATGATTTACTGACCATCATCTGTATTTAATATCAATATTATGACATCAATATTTGTTTCTTTAGAAGTTGCCTCCATGGAAGTAAATTTTACCTTTCTTTTTGAATACAGTGAATTTTACAGTCAATGAAGAGAGGTGAATGCTTAACTTACATGCTTTGCATCTTCTAGAAACATCAGAGATAACACATTGGATGTGGCCTTCTGATTTAGGCATATGCCTAAGGTTTAGAGTATTGAATATTCCCTTCGGCTTCGAAGGAAAAAAAATCTTACCCCAAACCAGGAGATTTCGAGGTGGAAAGTCTTAATATAGTGGTTGCACTCAACAGTAAAACTTGCTTTTCAGGCCATAAGCAAAGTTAATTGTGAAAAAAAGATAGTTTTCAAGCTTCCGTGTAGTGGCTTTTCAGACAGATGGCTCAGAGGCTGTCCAGAAGGTGAGAAGAATGCTCATTTTCGTATTTCATGCCTTGCTTGGAAGCTAAAAGGGAATTGGTACTGGAGACGATCCAGTGCTTTAGTTTCTAGGTTTTCCCTAACAAGAAATGTATCAGATGTAACAAGAACAGATACAGCAGGGTTATAAGATATCTACAGTCCCTGATGTGCAATGTTGGTCTCAGTAAATTCAGTGGCAAATCTCTCATTGACTTAAGATGGAGTCAGGTTTTTCTCATAAAAGTTTGTCAAGAAAGGTCTTTTTCCCCTAGGTTCTTTAAAGAACAAATTAATTTTACAGAAATTTGAAGCAGTGATGTGATTCTTAGGAGTGTCTAAACCTGTCCACTGACCAGACAACCAGCCCTAATTCCCTGAATCCTATACATAAATGAGCTTTTGCTCCCGAGTGCTGAGCAGAGGCATTGCTGCGTACTCGGTAGTGTTGTGGTACTCCTAAATGGAGTTACTCTGGTATGAAAGACCTTGACAAAGGCTGATTTATCGTATTGAGATGCTTGCATTGTAGTCATACCCATCATTGTAGTCATACCCATCACCTTTAATTATAAATCTACAAAGGATTAGGAAGGAGAAATGAATAGACTATTAACCTTATGGGAGCAGCCTCTAGCTCTACAACAAAATTATAGAATGAAAAGCAGCAGTGAAGCTGATGAATTTGGGACTTTTCAAGATGAATGACAAGATCTTGGGTGGAGTATAGTGCATTATTTCCTACATACAAAACTCAGGCTGAAACATCATCTCCTTTTAGGCTACAAGTCAAAACTTATGTATTTGCAGCAACATTATAGCTACCAGCTATCTCAGCAAGACAAACACAAGGAGGTTATCACTGGGTATTTTAACAGCAGGTTTGGGGACCTGTTTTCTTTACATACCACTTGTGTGGGTAATGTTTATTTTGTGTCTATGGCATAATAAAATAGTTTGCTAAGTTAATTCAAAGTCTTTAAACTGTCTCTTTGCATAGATGAATATCTTGAGCAAAAAATAATTAGACTCTATGATGATCAAGGGAGCCTGGCAATGAAAGAAGGAATAAATAGGCTGGACAAAGTTAAGCCTGCATTTGCAAATGTCTTTCATTGCACATACAGCTAAAAGAGACTAAGCCAGACACTAGAAGAGAGAGAGATGGGCAGATTCAATGGAAATCCATTGAGAAATAATGACAAATTCCAATTGGCTTTTTCTTCCCCTCCTTCTGAGTAATTAGAAACGTCCTGGAGAAACAGACAGCTATTTCAGGACACAGGCAGGAATTTCCAAAAGGTGGGTGGGATTTGGGTCCAGTAGTGGCGAGGAGAGCAATGGCAAGGAGCCACTGGCCATTTGGTGGTGAGGAAGGAATGTAAGGCCAGTATGGGTGATGTCAATGTGAAAAGTTGGCACAAAAACAAGGGGGTCATGGAAAGCTTTTGTTGCTTGTGCATATCCAGTGCCTCATTCAGGAGGTGACTTAACTGTTTGCTCTTTTGCTGACCCAAGAGAAATCCTTGTCTGAATGATACAAATATTTGCTCTGCTCTGTTTATAGTACTTTCAGTCAAAAATAGCCGGGCCAGGAGGGAGTCATTTAAGGAAAGCCATTTGCTTATGAAAATGTGTTTTCCTGTTTGTATATAATTTGTATACACACCCACACGCTCACATGTGCAAAGCCACGTCTCACAGACAAGTTTTTTTCTAAAGATACTCAGCAGAGAAACTACTCATAATACTTTCTCCCAGCTTTGCTTACTAGCAGTGTTTGGAACAAAGATCCCAGTTCAAAGTCCATTGGAGTCTATGGAAAGATGCCCATTGACTTCACTGAGATTTGGAACAGGTCCCAAGTCTTTCCTTATTTAGAAATTGAAAAATAAGCTGCAATTTTTCAGCTGTACATGCTGGACTAACTGGGCCTGAAACTGAGTGCACAGAAAAGCTTCACATACCCAAGGCTGTACCTTGCAAACGAGTCTTTTGTTTCTGTCTGTTCACGGATCATTGAGTTCTTCAAAGTCAGACGAACAAATAATGCTCCTAGTCATTGGGTTTTCTGTCATTACAGGGTTTGGCAGCTCTCAGACTTGTCATCTGCAAGATGGAACCATCCCTGTGGACATGCCAGAAGATACAAATTTGGTCTTCTGCAACAATGAAAAGTAGTGGGGTTTTTTTAAATTTTAGGAAGAAGAAATACATTTTGAAGAAAACTTTTTCAAATCCTCTTCTGCAAAACAGATATTCTTCATGTATCCAATAGGCTTGAATAAAAAGAAGCAGCCATGACTTAGTCTTGGCATTTTCAGATAAATTTCTTCCTAACGTACAGTTTTATCAAAGAGGCTTTTCAAAAGATTTTAAATTAATGACCAGTGGAAGCTTTTGCACAATGAGAGATGCATTGACCGTGCTGTTTCTGATCCACTTCTTGAAAATTAACTGTCTACCCTCATGCTTTCTTTTTTTTCCCAGGCTTAATTTCATTTTTTTACTGTAATAGTAATCCAGAACATTTATTTTTGTTTTGTTTTTAATTGAGACATTACAATTACCCCTGCCCCTTACAGGGGTTTGGAACTAGATGATCTTTAAGGCCCCTTCCAATCAAACACATTCTATGAACAGACATGAATAAGAATAATAGGCTATATGCTATCTTTCATATATGAAGAGACTTGCATTATTTTAAGGCTATTTAGCATCACTGAGAGTTTCTCTGTTGACTCCAATGTGAATTTCATTGATCTGAGGCCCTGGAGAAGGACTGATGGAGAACGAAGGTAGCTTTAAGCTAGATGTCAGCACTCTCTTACTTCTGCACCAGAGGAATCCATTCCAAGTCTATTGTTTTATGCAGTGATACATTAATAAAGTGACATAATTATGGGGGTGGCATAAGAGTTATGATATCCTTAATTATTCATTTATTTAAGTGTTTAGGGATTGCTTTTAATGTGACAGATGTACACACTTGTCAAGGCACCAGCTGAAATGTCTTTTTCTTTTTTTAATAAGGTTATTTATTTCTGGAAAAAACCCCAGACGTAGACTGTTGTCTATTTTTTTCAGTTTAAATTTCATTCAGACTCATAAGAGAGTTTGTTTAATTTTCTTATCTTCATTATATTTTGATGACAACTTAATTATTTTAGAAAAATTAATGATTCCTCCACTTCTCTGTGTTAAACATGAGATGAGCATTATGCACTAATTATAAGGAATGAACTACAACTGACGTCAACCGAATTTGTGTGATTGCACATATTATAAATTAAATCAGAATATTATACAACAGCTGGAAGACAGTCTAAGAAATAACTTTTCTAATGCCATGTTAAAGGACATGCTGACTCACACATCCATTTAATTCAAGAATCTCTACACAAATAGTGTTCTTGTCTACCAACTTCTGCGTAGCCTGGAAAATGTAAATGAATTGATTTCCAAGCTAGTTCTGGCCAAATGTAGTGATTCCCATTCAAATGCATCAATTGTACTCTGATTAGGAATTGGCTTAAACCGCAGTGAAGTCTGGCTTAGGCAGAGTCTGAAGGGCTCAGGGTAGCAGTCAAACCTATGGTCACTGCGTGTGTCCAGCCAGTGAAAGGCTGGGAAGGGAACTCATCACCAGATCCAGGATTTGGAGAAACAGGTGAAGTTCAACAACCTTCTTGCTGTGCTCAAGAGCTCATTTTAATGATCTGTGATCAAAAAGGAACACCTCAGCTTTTGATCTTCGGCCACATTTATCCTGCTCCTTTCTGGGTGTAAGGGATTTTCTATGTTTGCAACACTACAACATGAGCAGGGCCAAGCTGTGCCTTACCAGAGATCCTGCAGACAAGTATGGCAGGCCTGGAAACAACGTTTTCTGAAGTAAACAGTGGCCTCGATTGTAGGATAAGGAATTTCTTAAAGGGGGTGAAAGTGAAACAAAATTTCTCCATTCACGCATCTGATCTTGTAAGCAATCTCATAAGCACGGACTAGCAGTGTTCATTGCAGACTCCAGTCCTAGTACAGATATGAATGAGTGCAGATATTTGAGATCAGACCCCTCCAAAACCCCCATCTGTGAGCTAAAACAAGGATCACTGCTAACATCTGTTCAAAGCATAGACGGCAGCTATCTAGAAATATAACCAGTATTCCTCGTGCAAAGTCTTTATTGTCACCAGAACGCTGACATTCAGGATTCTGTGGAATGGTTTGTTGGTAAGAGAGTGGCAGAGTCAAGTGAATGTCCACTGAGGATCAGCTCCTGCCAGACTCATTCCAGAAAATGGAACAGAAATTGTCCATTAGCCAAACACCATTTGTACAAATCATTGGCATCATTGACAAGATTATATTGGAAGCTTATTTTGGCAGGTGCTTTTTCTTATATTTAAGGTAACATCACTGACCTTTATTTTCTCAGCTTTTTTAGGGGGAAAAATTTCTTTTTTTGCTGTTGCTCTCTATTTTCCATTTGTTCCTGAAGAGGATTTACTTTGGTAGACTTTAAAGTTGCTTATGAATTTGATATGGCGTTTCACTCCATAAAAACAGATACTTTATTCCAAAACAACTTGGGTTTTACATGTGGTATATATTTTTTCTTTTATTAAACGGTCAGTGAAGACTACATTAATACTGTGAAAAACTGTTAAATATGAGATACCAGCAACTGCTGGTTCATTCATGCTGCTAGTACTATGATTCCTGGCTGCAGGTGTGCAGACTGAGTTGTGTAACTGAGTCTAGAGCTGTATTCTTGATGTTGCATCTTCAAGTCATAGGTCAGAGTGAGGGGAAAAAGAAACCATCTCACTGAACACCGAGCCTGCCTTCAGGGGCCAAGAGGTCTCACTAAGCCCCCTAGCACGGGCGACTCCTAGGAAACAGAAAACGTGAATGGAAAACTTGTAATCCTTCTTGGAGAGCGGCAATCCCCTTGAATACATCTTGAGACAGTAGAGTGTCAGAGCAGGGGGTTTTTCCCTGAGTTTATAGGTTATTCCTGTTCTCTGCATTTACCTGCCAATAACACACAGCAAATGCTGGGAGGATAGTCAACTTTTAATATTTTCTCTGATCCTTTGATAAGCTTCAAGCCCACAACGGAAAGGGAGGGAAAATGATATTTATCTTTGCTTTTCTCTGTGAAAATAAAGACGTTTCCTGGTAAGGAAGGAGATAAAATCACTTGGCACAAGGACTTCTAATTCACACTGGACAAATCCAGGACAGTGTTATATATATCAACAAGTAATGATTGAGGAATTTCCTTATCATCTGACAATATTTTCCCAGACTTCTAGTAACAAAATGCTGGTTAAATATTCATTTAATGGGATGCAAAGTTTGCCAGGACTATAGAACGGTAACATAACATAAAAGTTTAGGTGCAGATATAAATATATTTTACCTATATAATTTGATGTAAAATATTTTATATATATATATATCTTATCAACCTTTCTCTTTTAATACATACACACTCCTGACAGGCGGGGCAAGATCACACACATCACCCCTGTGGTTACAGAGCTGTTTCTATACAATTTGTAGCTCAAATTACTTTGCCTCAAACCACTTTTATCTGAGTGTATTTAAGATATCAAGGACAAGGTTTGGGAGCAGAAGAAGGTGTCTTTCATGAGAAAAGTTAATCTCAGTGGGAAAACAGACATATTTGGGGAAAAGGTTTCTTGTTAACAAAAAGGGCAAGACAATACAAAATTATTAAACTGTAGCAAAACAAGTGAAATATAAGTGTGCTTAATTTAATCTTATTACAACTACTCTTTTTTTTTCCTTCTTGGTAACTTTGATGAAGCCACCTGGAGTTTGTCATTTTCCCCAGGTATATAATTTGAGAAAATGGAAGTATATAATGGTTTCTAATTGCCTGCTTTCTGTGTCTTGGAGCAGATTCAGCTGGAGCAGCTTGCACCACTCCTCTGGGCAGCTCACAGATTCGCAGGGAGGACGATTCCCTAAAAGATGGGTGCAGAACTGCTGACATGAATACATGCTTGGATTTCTTTTCATCTATTTGGGCTGTGTGTCCTGTGGTACAAAGGTGAAAAAAATAGGAAAGGTTCCTATGTTTTGAGAAGAAAAAAGGTTTTACTCAGGAAGAAAAAGAAAGGAAGAGTGACCTACACATGGTTCTTCAAAGAGTGGTTACAGAATGGTTAAGGAGTACAGAGAGTGCCTCTGTACAGCCCTGTGAAAAGTGCTGCAAGGTGGGCTGTGTTTCACAGGTAACTTCACACCTTACTTTTGGTCTGCTCGAGGGGTCTCCATGAGTTACGAGAGCTGGGGAGTCTGCTCGAGGGGTCTGCATGGTGAGTGTTACAAGAGCTGGGGATCCATCCTCTGGTGCAGCATGGTGAGCGCAGTGGACTCTGCTCTGGGACTAGGCTTTAGCAGCTCAAAATTAAAGCATCTAACTATTGAGTTCCTAAAGCTTTAGGTGTATCCCTAAAGCTTTATGAGTATTTTCTTATCCCAGAAGGTGTGAAGAAATAAGGCCAGCCAACAGTCTAGATAGGGAAAGGGTTATTTGAGACTGAGACAAGAATTAAATTGCCTTTTAAGGTTGTAATAATTTACTGTGTGGTGAAAATGAACTTTATCAAAGAACATTCAGGAATTCCCATGGTCTGATGGGCTCTAGGTTCTGTTCACTACTTAAACCTACCCAGTGTGCTAACCATATCACTCCTATCCAATTTCTACTATATTTGACTCTTAAATATTTTCCTCTGTGATGTTTCATGTGTGAATAGCAACTTACAAGTATTTTGTTGTGAGAAAGATTGCCATCTTGCCAGCACTGACCGTCAGTCCCTATTTATCCTTCCAGCAACATACAATCTTTAAAAATTCCCATAGCTACCTAATATTTATAGGCACATTTATTATCCAAACCATAATTTTACTTGTGAGAAGGCACAAAAATACCCTACATTGCAGAATGCCTGGTTTGTTTTTTTTTCTGTTCCAGTATTTCTCTGAATTTATTAACCTTAAATGGGATTCACTTCACCTGAGAGGAAAATATTTCAGTGAAACCTTTTGAGTCACCTTTTCTTAGCAATTTATAGAAACAGGCAGTAGGGAGAAAGCAGCTCATCCCAACAGTCTGGGAAGTGGATTTCTCCTCAGGAGGTGCCTTCGACGCACCACTGAGGTGGAGGGTTCTTAGATGTCCTGCCCACCTTTTAAATGGTGCTTATTAAATGAAGTGAACCCTAACTGTTCATTTACAAAAATACCTCATACATTCTAGGTATGTTCAATATTCTGACCAATATCAAAATTACATTTAGGTTCTGATTACAAGGGTTTAACTTACCTTTTCTTTTTTTTTTTTTAAATATGAAGTCTTGGCTCTCAATTTTTGTAAACAGAAGTATTTTAATATAAGGAAAAAAAGAGTTAACGGAGTGACTTTAATTTAATTGCACAAGCTTACAAAAAGAATATCACGTCTATTCAGTTGTTATCTCTGTTTTGGTTTTGGCTTTAACTGTGCTCAATTTCCATTCACAGTCCTGTCAGAGTAGTGTGCTCTATCCCTCTATTTGTAAATGTGAAAATGCCTATGCTAATATTGAATTATTTTGGATAAAAAAGGAATTTTTGTCAATATGGGAGTACTACCCCAAATATGGGATACAGCAAGGACCAGACATGCAATTAAATGAGGCAGAATTTCATTCCAGACAATGGAAAATGAAAAAAAATAAAATCCTGTCAAGCATATCTGGCCCTCTATTTGATCAAACCTTGTTAAGAAAAAAGTAAGAGATTTCCTAGCAATGGCAAGAAGGCTGGACTCTATCCAGACACAGACCTCAGCACTGACATTCTGGGAGCTCACTTGGTGTTGGAGGAAAGAGGATGTTTTAATTTTCCCATTCTGATGCCTATAGGACAGCAAACTTCCTATCTGCAAAAGACAAAGAAGTAGATGAATTCCAGTCACAATGTACAACAATGGCATTAATACCAATTGCTCTGTTGCTCAGGCACCAAACCACAGCTACTTATTCCCTGTGTAAGGAAGGAAGAAAGAGCCTGAATCCTCCTGGGAAGTTCCTAGACATTCTGATTACATGGGAAAACCGGCTGAATTTAAACTCTGAAAAATTAATCCTTTTTTTTTTCTTAAATTATTTTTAATTTTAATTTGGGATTTTTTTGCCTCTATTTTGTGAGCACAAAGATTGTGGGCATCTTGTGTGGCTACATTTCCCTTGGCTATATTTTTCAGTATACAGGGCTGTGTGCCCTGGAACTCTCATATCTTTGATGAGACAAGCAATGATACAACTCAGATCCTTGCTTTAGGTAAGGACTACTACAGTAGATTTTTATTATTTTTCAAAGTGTTGTTGGCAATCAGTACTGGACAAGCAGGGTATCCAGCTCTCATTTTGCTTTTACAAATCCACCAGTGCTTCATAGTAAATCTCTCCACGTTTAAATCCCTGAACACCACCAACCTTCTGCAGAAAACAGATGAAGCAACATCTCCTATTACCAAGACTGCATTAACTAAACAGACTATGATGGATCTTTCCAAAAAGCAGGAAAAATAAGCAAAATAAATACTCAGAACATTGGCTGAATTTGGCTCTGAATTACCCTGATGTAAACCAAAGAGCTTTCTTGGACTTAAAGTGGATAAAGTTCATTTGGGTGCTATGTTTTGAGATATATAACCAAAATTGTTTTGAAGGAGGTTTATAAGAAGATCACAGATTTTGCCATATTGATGCAAAGGCGAAAGTCAGAGTTCTGGGACACAGAGCAGAAAGAAAAAGCTCCTAAGGCTCTTGACTTCTGCCAGCTGTCCACACTGTCAATGGAATTGTGGACGATATAGGATGTATGAATGTATTTCTTTCTCTTAACACTCTTCATAACCCTCTTGGAGGGAAACACAAACATACAGAACATGAACAAAGTTTCTACTGTCTTCCATCTTTCTACTCCTCAGAACCTGGGCAAATTTTTGGCCTGCAGCTGGCTATTACTAACTTTAACTTGTTTACTTGCTTTCTTGTACCCATTTAACCAATTCATCATGTCAAATGTTCCATGCTGACTCCAGAGCTGGCACATCTGAAAATATTTACTTCCTCTATATTTTTAGTTATTGTTTTGTGTCATCTATTAGTTTCAAAATCATAATACATGGGCCAGTATTCCCATCAAAATAAAAGATTGATGTGAGAATATTCTTAAAACATACCTAGTAATTTAGGAAGCAGATAACTGTTATGCTGATGGGTTTTCCTGAGTATTTGTTACTTGCTTGGATGTGAGAACTACCCTGAACTGCATCATCTACTTACTAAAGTGAGTTCTCTCAGAGAGCTGAACAGCAAGATCCTATGCTAACTCATGAGACCCTACCAGCATGGTTTGCTTTCTTGTCTAGGAACTTACTGATTTTAGAAATATCTATTATATACTCATATTTCTTTTCTTTGGACTTAATTTTGATGCTTTTAATTTTTTTTTTAAGAAAAAAGAAGGATTTTGTTTTCAGAAAGTCTAGAACGTTAGTTGTATGACAAAAATCCTTTTGTGGATTTTTGTGCTGGAAAAGGAAGCACTGTATGATGTACATTAGAAGTGGCCCAGAACTATGTGATGATATTGCAAAGCAACACAATTTGTTTTCTGTTTTCTGTGAACCTTCAGTTTTGGAGCTTGTAGGAAAATTTTGGATGAGATTTCATAGCACTGATTGATTGACTGATTGACTGATTGATTGATCCCTTTTTTGTTGTTGTTTTTTTTAAGACCTTATTTTAATTCCCTCATGCAGATCTAGAATACCTACTCTAACATATGAAAAAGAAGTCTTTTTTTTCCTGGAACTAAGATCAGCCCTTAGAAATACCTTATCTGAATCAAGTTGGCTCCTTCCTTCATCTTCTAATCTATAATATCTGAATTTATACATGAACAAGCAGAAGGAACAGGTTGCAGCTGAGGGAAAATGTTGACTTGCTTATCTCTAAGAACCATATCCCAGCCAGGCCATACCTGCCAAAGTCTCAATCTTCAGACAAGCTGATCAGTAAATTATGAACAGATTACAACAGAAATCTGGTAGATAGTCATGGTAGCTCAACAAAATTTTGAAAACTTTTTTGCTGGCTAAACTGAAATGTCTTCCTTTGAATTCCTTCTCCCTCACTTCACTTAAAAAAGAAAAAAAAGCTTAATGGAAAAGACAATAGAAATTACAGAATTCACTCAACTAAAAAGTAATTTTTTCACAGAGAAAAAGATCAAAAAAGGTATCAGGAAGAAAGAAAAACTTTTCAAAAATACCCTTTATGGTAACCTTAATCATAAAATAAACCATATATCAAGAACGAGAGAATGAATTTTCATTCACTCAAATAAATAAATAAATAAATAAATGCATGTCCAGAAATGTCTTTCCAGATTGGAAAAAGGCACACTGAAAAAGTAATCCTTTCACATTCAACTCATATAGCAGAGAGTCAGAAAAAGGATGCATCCTGACATATTTATGGTCTAAAAGCACTGAGAACTTCCACATATTTCAAGGCTAATCACGTTCAGAGGGGACTTAGCCTTGGAACAGGGTATATATATTTATAGTTATTCCATAATTCTTCCAGTACTAAGAAGTGAAACACTACACTACTTTTTTTTTTTTTAAAGCAAAGCAAGAACTGATGCGCTTCGGGATGGCAGCGGTAGTGCAGAGACACAAAGCCCCAAAGACAGTGGAAACAAAATCTCTGATTTTCTAGGCAGCACACTGAAGTGATTCCACCCCAGCTCTGGCACAGGGCTGTGCAGGTGTGGCACTGGAGTGGCTCCAGGAGAGGCTGTGGTACCCCCTCAGGCTTACTCCAACACAGTTAAAAGCAGGATGGTGCTGTTCTACTTTGCTCTGGGAGAAATGTGATACAATGGTTTCATGGGATCAAAGACATCATAGAAACCCTCAGATTGGAAAGGACCCTCAAGATCACCCAAGTCCAACCCCCCTGCCACAGACAATGGTGGCACCCACTTCACCGGGTTGCTCAGAGCTCCATCCAACCTGGCCTTGAACTCTTCCAGAGACGGGGCATCCACAGCTTCGCTGGGCAAAGGGAGATGTCATTACTCACCTCACAGCAGAGCTTTGGTGTGGATGGAGGTGATTTTCAAAAGTGCTTCTGTTGCTGCTCTGACCTGGCTGGGCATAAAGCTTAGTCCAGGCTGGGAATCATTGGAGGAGGGTGTACTCCAGCAGGTACCCGTGTGTGTGGCTGGTGTACTCCAGCAGGTACC